>JAWZYV010005636.1:0-10250 GCA_038373885.1 Cheiracanthium punctorium
AGACCTACTTAGGACGTTTCCCACGTCCGAGGGACATGAACTGCGTGTATCCGAGCACTTTCACAGTGAACGGCCCGATTTCTTCTCATCGGCTCAAGGCTACGTGGCCGGTGAAGGCCCGAGCAAAATTGCTAGTAGGGTACTATATTTTAATTTTATTTTGAAGAATTTCAATATTTGCAAATATAGAATCTTTTTTTAAAAAATTCTATGGTCAAGTACAGTTATGACTGATGATAAATTATTTGTTATGTGAATGTGGCTATCCAAATCAAGCAGTAATCAAGGTGTATTCAAGCTTGACAGTTCAAATGACTTAAGTTCGGCGGGAAAATATTTGCTGACTCATTTTTTTTGTAATCCCCAAGCTTGCTGCAAGCTGAAAATGAATTGAACTGTCAAGCTTGTATTAATAAATCAAATTCAAAGACATGTCAAGCTTGATTTAAGCTTATGTGCTGTCTGGGAAATACGCTTGACAAGCAAATTATGGAATGTAAAAATAAAACTATAGAACTATGAGGGGCAAATAAACTGATAAGAAACTTGAAATCGTAAAAGTACATTTCAGGCGAAGAATGTATCTTAAATATTAATGTTAGAACAATTAAGATTACAAGATAAAATATGAAAATGTTCTGATTTTCTATAAAGATGCTGCGCATGTGTTGAAATCTGCGACGGATTAATGCAATTTTGTTTATGTGTGTGTGTGTGTGTGTGAGAGGGGAGTGGGGGGTGGACGAAGGTTAGTTGGAAGATTCACATACACAAACACAACCATTTTATGGAAGTAAATAGGGTTTTTAAATTGATTTTTTTTTAACGAAAGGGTGTACATCCCTTCCCTTTAATTCGTCCTTGGTTGAAACATACCCCAGGTAGCACAGAGATATTGCCCAATATCAAAATTACAATATTGGGCAATATTAAATGGACCCCCCCCTAAATGATATTCCTGAATATTATTTTTTGGCATTCAGAGATATCAGTTTCCAACATTTCTGAATATTTTTTTTCAGATATCCAGGAATATCTTTTTCTGATATTCGTGAATATTATTTTTTGACATTGAGCAATATTGGTTTCCAGCATTTCTGAATATTGTTTTCAGATATCCAGGAATATATTTTTCTGATATTCCTAAATATTATTTTTTGACATTGAGCAATATTGGTTTCCAACATTTCTGAATATTGTTTTCATGTTTCTCCCATCAGGGAAAATATCGATTGTAAAAGAAATTGGGGGGAGGGGGGACTTGACTAATTAATATTTCACATGTAGACCTTTTTTTTTGTTTGAAATTATAACTCAAAAGAGAATTTTTTAATGCTTTAATATGTAATGAAAAATTTTCTGTAGTAACTACAGAAAATTTTTCATTTCATTTTAAAGCATTAAAAAATTCTCTTTTGAGTTATAATTTCAAACAAAAAAAAGGTCTACATGTGAAATATTAATTAGTCAAGTCCCTCCCCCCCCTCAATTTCTTTTACAATCAATATTTTCCCTCACAAGTAGGAGCCCAAACATACAATATTGACCTGATGGCTGATGCTTTAATAGGTTAGCTGAACATGTCTTTTTTTTTTTTTTTTTTTTTTTTTTTTTTAATGACTGGGGGAAAAAAATTTTGTACAGGAGTTTTCATTTGATGGTGCTAAAAGATCATTCTTCACGCAGATTCTGACTCACCTTTTGGAGAACGTAAAGGCCTTTAATACTGAAATTGTGCAGCAATTTATATTGTAGAGTACAATTAAAAGCTTGAACAAATATAGTTGAAGCTTTTACTATAGAAAGCTATTTTATAATCACCTATAGAATATAAAATTTACTTTGTATTTTATAGTAGCCACTACTCATAAAATCCACAAAGACAATATACTTTTAATTAATACAGCTCTGCTATAACAACCTCAGTGTTAAATCAAACTGCATACTCTTTTCTTTGGTCAACACAGTTTATCTAGAATTTTTCAGAAAGATTGTGGGAGTTATGACCAATTTCAAAGTATACAATAAATGTTTGCCATATGTGTAAAGGGAAAAGGGAGGGGGCAGGAAGTATAAATAGAGCTTTTCTTCGAGTAAAATAATAGCTATTAAAGAAAAAAAAATTCCAGTAATATGCTCATATTTCTTTTTTTTTTTTACTCTGTACTTACCTTGAAACATTTCCCACAAAATGTAATTTGCCATTGGAGGTTATTCCCCCCCCCCTAATTTATATTAATTTCAATGAAGCACTAATGCATCTTAGATACAATGAATTCATTTTCAATATATTTGTATTAAAAGTTAATCTCTTAAGCCTTTGGATTTCATTAAAAATTACAAGAGGGGTGAATGATAATTCCAGTTACGAGTGATTAAATACATTTCTTTATAATGTTTCAAAGTAACAGTAGAAACCTTGGTTTATTGCAATGCTCCATGATATTCAATGTGACACCTTGGTTAATGTAAAAAGATTCATGATCAGAGCTTCGGATGATTACCACATCCATCTGCAATTGATTACAAGAAAGTGATTAAGGATTTACGACTATGGCCAATTCCTAAAAGGATATTATGGACCGGTTTACTGTTAAATTTGCAAAAAAAAGTAGTAAATCTTGATCTTTAGTGGAAATCAAATATTCCGAAAATTCTGAAGTAATTGCAATTTTTTATTACACTATTTCTGTAGAATTTATAAAATTAGCATTCTTATAGCGAAATTAACATTTTGACTGTAATCGTTTCGAAGTCTGGACATGATATCTGCAGTATGTTTTTAAAAACTGTAATTGTGATTATTGATTGTCAGTGTTACTCCAAGGCATGTTTGAATTCTGGCGACCACCTTGGATAATTCAGGGTTCTACTACTGTAACTTGATCGAAAAAGCAAATATTATAGTTATGGTTGTAAAACAACAGAAGGAAAAGAAAATATTAAATAAAAATAAATTTTGATTTGAAATAAATGGAATTTAAAATCTTTTTTTTGGGCTATATTTTAAGATTTTTCACATTAAATTGGAAATGCTATTAAAAATTGAGTTAATGCTTTAAAATTTGCACAAATTTGTGAAACTTTATAAAAACTAATTTGTTTTAATTCATGCAAAAACAAAAATGCGCGTTTTAAACAGCTTACTGGAAGAAAAAGGATTAACACTGGTAACAATAAACAAAAAATTAGTACTGTACATTTTTAATTATTTTAAATATCCCTAATATATAAACACACTTCAAATTAAGTTTTACTTTCCAAAAAAAATTACATTGAAACAGACTCTCATATTTTATTTTTAAAAACAAATAATTTATCTTTATAAGTTTTCAGTATAATTGTCCAACAATATCAAATGTTAAGGAACAAATCTGAAACACGAATCTTTTTTTTTTATTTCTAATCAGATGCTTCAGCTAAACTTCGACCAAACATATTTGCCAAAACCTCCTTGTCCTTCTCCTTAAACTTCAAAGCAGCAGCAGCTACAAAAAGAAAGAAAAAAAGGAAAGCTTTTTCAGACATGTAATTGCTACACGATAAAAATTAGCTAAAATATATTTAACCACATGGTTGCTTAAATGGTTTTTAAATTATCAGAATGAAATTAGTAAGTTTCCCCCATCCAAAATCAGGAAATTTTGCATTTTTAAATTAATAATTAGCGGAAGAATCAATCAGATTTGACTTTTTGTTAATCTCTTTTACTCTTAAAAATAAATTGTGGAACAGTTATAGAAAAAAAATATGAATTAAAGAAAGAAAAAAAATATTAAAAAAAATAATATTTTTAAACCATTGATATTGGAAAAAACTATTTATTTAAAAAATACATTGCTCATTTCAAATACATATCAAAATGGTATATTGTATGCTGTTTTATACTAGTTTTTTTAATTAAATTAATGAAACAATATAACTAGCAAGTTTGATCCCCAAGATCCAATTAATTTTTAATTAGATTGGGTTTGAGGTTAAGGCATTATTAGTGGCACCCAGGCGGGCGTAGCCAGAAAATTTTGGTCACTAGGGGGGGGTTTACGACTACTACAAACTCACTATATTATGTATACGTGTAAAATTTCTCATGGAGGGGGGGATGACCCCCTACAGCCCCCCTCTCCCCTCTTCCCCCCCTTGGCTACGCCCCTGGTAGTGGCACGCCAAAAAATTTGGTCTTAGTAGTACTATCCCCGGCCAGTCCCGCCAAGGACGAGCAATTTTTTTGCCAAGAGAAATGATGCTGGGACATATGAAATTATTAATGGTTTTTGAATAACGATTGGGGGCAACAGTTTGGCAACTAGTTTGACGGAAAAAATAGTTTGGCTGGAATGAGACCACCGGGATAATACGTAAGTACCAATTTTAGGTTGGCCATGGAAGGTAAATTTCCATATAAAATTGTTTTTATAGGAAATCTAGAATTTAAATATAAACAAATGACACTTTATATGGCATAACAGTGGACTATTCACCACAAATGAATTCTCATCCCTAATGAATAAGCCATATTGATTACTTTAGGAGTTAATTACCTTAATGTTATGAGTTTTTTCTTTTTTCCTGATTACTGTTTCAAATTTAAATCAGTTAAGTAATAGCACAGGTTAATGCAATGTGTCATGATTTAAGAAAAACTGAGAAAGCAACAAAATTCAAATTTAACATCTGAGTGTTTTCTCTTACATTAAAACTAATTTCATTGGGATATTTTGTTGTTTTTTTGTGTGTGTGATTGTGGAAATGCTACGTTAGGACTATCTGCCAAGGATGGGGGTGCCTTGGTAGGGGGACTTTATACGGGTTTCTAACGCTTATTCACATGTGATACTTAGTAACAACTTGAATCAATTTAGTACTGTGGTACTTATACTATATCTTTCATTCCTGATATAAAAAATATGTATTTGTTTACTAATTGGGGTAATACTTAAATTTGTTTACTATTCGGTTGTCGAATATTTAAGTATTTGGCCGAACCGTCACGGTATACAATCGAATAGGTATACTGCCAGTATACCGAATATTCGAGTGGCATCCCTACATTGTACATTACCATACATAAAGAATTTGTTGATAGCTTCATTACAAAATGAGTAACACATGGTATTACTCTTACTAAAATTAACACTTACATTATTGGGTCTTTCGGAAAACCTATGATATTGGCGTTCAGGTTCTTTCACTCTAGCTGTGTCATAAAGGACACACGTAACATGGGAGGACTTCTTTTTTCTGTAGAAAGAAAAACTAATTAAAAAGGGGGTGAAGTCAAAACAAAAAGTTTTACAAATGACAATATTGAAGCAAAATAGCCCGTACATTAACATGAAATATTTTTACAAATAACTTATCCGCAATGTCTGTAACTAAGGGTAGAATCTTGTGTTTTGTTTTCTTTTTGTGCTGCCCCTCGGGCAATCTCTGAAATTATTTTGGTCGCCCCCAAGTACAGTTTTGTTGCCCATGCAACTTTTGCTATACAATTTTTTTTTTTTTTAAATTGCGGCCGTTACTATGAAAAATGGATTTTTGACTACGTATGATTTGACTATGATGGCAGAATTCTCTTGACGGTGATCGGCTGCTTGTAAACAAATAGGAAACGAGCACACTGAAGATAAAACAATAGTAGTTTCTTTCTTTCTACTCTTTTTGATAATTACCATGAAAGAAAATTCTTTTCTTTTTGGTTGCCCTAAGGGCAACTGAATTCTTTGTTTTACTTGCCCGTTTAAAAATCTGACTGCCCTGGGTAAGCAGACAACCACAACTTTCGAGCGCTGTCTGTAACTGAGTTCGAATAATTTTAGATAATGCAATTCTCTGTTAATAGTGTCCACAAGGCTGCTTTTAATTACAGCAAAACTACAAAAGGTTATCTGCGTAATGGGGGGATCAGGGGTGGCAAATAGGGGGTGCAGTTGCACAACCAAATGAAAAACTGAAATGCAACCCCTGGGGGGGGGGGAGAGAATGCCTTTGGGCCGAGAAGGAATATTCACATTACAACAACTGGAGAAAACCACGGGAAAAATAACCATATTTCATTATATGATAGATCATCATTTCTCATCTCTCCTATACAGTCGAACTCTTATAGCAAACCCAGTATATAACGAACTAAGGCACGTATCCAGACTGGTGGTTAAGGCAACTGTAAGCCAGCCCCCCCCCCTGAATATCTGACTGTTTACTTAGCTTACAGACGAAACTTAGGTTACAATTTGATACACAGTCCTCAACAAAATAAAATCTTAGGTATGGCACGCCATATCAAAATATCTCGTGACCAACTTTTCTAAAATTATAAATTTTGATAATCAAGATACAAGATATGTGTTACAAATTTCATTAACTAAAAATTTGCTGTGGGTCATGATTGGGCTCCAGCAGAAAAAAAAATTGAGATTTTTAAAGTAGTAAAAGTTATGCGATGGAAACAAATGATGCAGGGTTGGCTAGTTTTTGACAGTTTTAACCATGGTTTAAACCATCATGTCAAAAACCTCAAATATTGAGTGGAAAAAATAAACAATACTTTTAAGTGTTTTACTTTATTGCAAAATAGCTTGTACTTCAATATCTGTAATGAATTAATCAATTAATATTTAGAAAAATAAAGCACTATAATCAGTGAAAAATGCTTACTTTGTTTACATCTATCAGGTTTATTTATTTTTAAGAAGTAAGACCATTATGTACTTTGTAAAGATGTGCTTACTCATAGCATCCAAGTCCCAAAATTTTTTACTAATTCTATTTTGAATGGAAAACTTTAGTATACTGATAGTTAAAACGATCTGATCTTTTATCTCTTTAGTCTAAATGAGTGAAAATTGCTATGCTATTGGCTATTCCTTAAAGCCTTTTCAATTTAGATATTTAGATTAAACCAAAAATAAACTTGATGTTTCTTCTAGGAAATGTTTACCCATACTTTAGTTTGAAATTTTTGAAAAACTGCAGAATATTATTCATTAATTACATATATCAGTGGCGTAGCCAAGGGGGATAGGGGAGTCACAACCCCCTCCAATGAGGAATATTTTTTGTCATACAAGAAGTATATTCTTCATCATACAAAAAGTATATTCTTCACTCCCGTATCACACACACACGTATACATATATGTGAGTTGCAGTAGTTGTAACCACACACACACACATGATAAATTTCTGGCTGTGCCACTGATATATACAATTTTTATATATATAATATTGTATACATTAAATTTATAAATTTGTATTATATAAATGGTATTAAACTAATTATTCTTAGTGAGCACAACTTATGTGCTAGTATAATTATTATATTTTAATATAATTAATTTTAATTAGGCATTTAGTTTAATGCAATATACTGCATAATTAGTTTGCATATTGTTCTCTTTCTTTTATGGATTAGTTTTTGACGGTTTTAAACCAGATTTTAATGCTTGTCATGTCGAAAACCAGTTTTTGAAGTCAAAAACCCAACCCTGAAATGATGGTATATCACATGCAAAATGAAACTCAAAGTACGCTGCGAACTAACTACTAGACTAACCACTAAACAATAAAAAAAATAACAATTTGTATTTCCTCCAATTTTCTTAGCTACTTAATATTGAATGTAATTCTTGTGTTTCTTCACATTAATTTTAAACACATGAAGTTGAGCTTTAAACGTTTCAAAAGCTCTATACTCGCCCCCCCCCCCAAAAAAAAAAAAAATTAGAAATATGTTCCGAGACTAAATTAAAACTTCTGATATAAACTGCGATGAAGATAAACTTCTTTGCTTCTAAGAAGTTGAAATCACCCCCCCCCCCCAAAGCTTCGATATTATATTTTTAGTGTGCACTATATCAAAAATAACTCAGTATTTTTTGTGCACTATAACAATCACAATAAAAATGTACAAGAATATTTCACATAATGGCCGCAACGGCAAATAGATTTACGTTCTCTTTCAACATATAACATAGAAAGTGCAGACAAAAACACCTTTCACGAAATATTTACACAATTGTAGAAAAAAAATACTGATTTGATGTGCAGCATATTCTTTGCGATTCTTTGTTGCATTGTCATATAAACAAACAATACATAAATCAATATATAAAAAAAACACTGTAAATGACAGTTAAATAACATAAAAGATGTACTTACATTTTAGAAGATAATTCTATATCCTTTGCCATGACTATCAGTAATGTATCCTGAAATAAGTTCAATGGCAGCCTCCGACTTCCCACGTTGTTGATGTTTGGGAATTCCTGTTCCTCCCGCACGCCAAGAATAACGATTAGTACGCATGCGCGAGTTGAATGTTGTAAACATAATATCATTTCTGTGATATTCCCAGATATTCACCAATGTTGTAAACAGAATATCATTTCTGCGATATTCCCTGATATTCACCAATGTTGTAAACAGAATATCATTTCTGTGATATTCCCTGATATTCACCAATGTTTAAAATAGTACATTGAAATTAGTATATCGCTAAAAAATTGGACTAAATGAAAAAAAACAAACATTAGGATGTTATTTCTGAATGATAAGGTTATAAAATAATTGAAGAAATTCTCTTAAATGTTTTTAAAAAGGATTACTTTTAATTAATATCTGCCAATATCGGCAGATGTCGTAAATTCAATGTATGACATTCAGAGACTTTCAAAATATTGCCCGATATCGGTGGACATTTATCAATATCTTTGTGCTACCTGGGACCAGCAATTAGGAAAATAATATTTTTTTCACAGAAATTTTACAGCAAGTTGTTACAGTATGTTAAAATATATAAATTACTTTACTTCCGGAAAAGGGGCAGGTGACATTTTTTGTATATGATGCCTAATTTATTTTAAAAAAGGTCACATTTTCCAGGGGGGGTCAAGTGACCCGTTTGACCCCCCCTCCCGACGCCCATGCCCCCTTCTCCTGTGTTTGTACTTCTGTTGTGCTCTATGTTATTAATAAATGTTATATGGAATTCATAAATGTCAAAACGGATATTCAGGGGTATAAGACCATCCTCCAGACCAGGGGCGAAGCCTTCAGTCCGCGCACGATGCGCAGATGAGTAGCAGGTTTCTGAAAAATGCGAAGAGTTTTGAACTTGAATTCAGCGTATTTAAAAACCCAATTTTATAAAATTTTCGCAATAGAATAATCTTTTTTTTTTTTTTTCAAAGAAATGGCTTATAAGGTAATTTTATTATTTTCTTGTTTGGTTTCGCAGAGAAACCTCCGTTTATACAAGATTCTTACTGCTGCCATCTTTTGGTCATAAAGGAAATCGTCCCGACCGGAAAAGAGATGCGCTCATAACAGAGCATCTCGTCCGATGACGCGCGCAGTTCCTTGGCCAATCAAATAGCGCGAAAATTTCGGGAGGAATATACGCTGAAAAGTGAGCCAGGTCATCTCTAAAAAGATAGCATCCAACCAGCGCTTTAACACCACTAAGCGACTGAATTGATTGATTGTACAAAAAATATATAAATGCGTGTGCATGTGAAAGTTGACACGAACGAATTACAGAACGGCAATGTCTATCTGTGGGATGCGTTTAATTTGGTTTTAAATTAAAATAAATAAAATCATTTTTTAAAATGATTTTTGAAATTAAATCATTTCTTGTCTCTTCTTACTTGAAATTCTTGCGTAATTTCTTTATATAATAAGAAAATGCACTGCTGTTTCATGTAACTTATTCTGAATATAATAAAATTACTTGTTGAAAATATTTTGTTTGTTCTTTTGATAAATACTTTAATGCGAAAAAAGAAAAAAATAATAAATTTCTATATTTAAAAAAAAATGTCCTATGCATTTGTAATTTGAATATCTCAAAAAATGGACTATTTGTCGGAGGCTAGAAGACCCATGCTTTAAAAAGAATTCACACATGTAAGAGATTCACCCAAAGTGAAAATCGGATGAGTAATATTTCATTGCTATCGATCGAGAAAGAAATGTTGGCATCCTGAAGACAAAGATTTTTACGACATAATAATCGGAAAATATTCATCCAAAATAAGAATGGATTTTATTTTCAAATAATGGATGAATATTATTCTTTACTGTTCTGATAAGTGCAATATCTGTACATATAAAAAATGTCCCATTTCTAATTAATAAATTTCTAAATAACTACTACTAATAATAACTATTTAAGATTATTTTTCATTTTTAATTATTAAATCTCTAAAATTAATAAATAATACAAATAACCATTTAGGATGTTTTTTT
>JAWZYV010005640.1:0-10012 GCA_038373885.1 Cheiracanthium punctorium
AATGCAATTATTCTTTAAACGGAATAAACTTCGTGTATCAGGAATGCCTCTTTTCTCAGGAGCCTCTAGAATGATTTGCCGGTTGCAGTACCTGAGAAAGTGTAGAATTATTGTCAGTCTAAGAACTTAAGCAATTACATATATATATTTATCAAACTCTTTAATTCTGCAAATCATAAAGTGGACCAATAATTTCAACACAGATAATAATGAATGATTAAAATTTGAAGCTGAAAATTCTATCTATTCTATTCATCGCTCGTCATCGATATTTATAAATCTACCTTCTAAGCCGTGAATGTTTTAATCAAATGATTTTTAAATTAAACAATCAATTATTGTTTAAGTCTGCAATAAAAAATGGTAAATGTAAGAACATTTTCCAATACAGGAAGTTTTAAAGTAAGTTATGCCACTGAGCCATAATTAAAGCCCTTTGTATAAAACAGATAAAAATTACTTTCATCTGAAACCTATACAGCCCATGAATGTAGTTATTTTTTAAATGGCATAAATAACATGTATCAAGAATGTAAATATGTAGCAGAAGGCTGTAAGCCTTTAGAAGGAATACTGGTTTGAGTATCGGATAAAGGCAAAAATCTTCCTTAAAGTGAGTAAAGCTGATAACTAGTGAAACCAAGTGGTATCCTCTTCCCTAGAACATTATTTTATAAGAATTCAATACTTTAAGTAACCACACGTTCTGAAAAAGAAGCTAAAAATAATGGGGTTTATTGGGATATTTTTTACTTAATTCACTATTGAGGCTCATAATATTGAAATTAATTTTATAAGAAAATTTCATTCTCTTTATCTGTGGATGAAACAATATTTTAACGAAAGTAGAATCGTGAATCTTTTTAACAATTGTATTACAATTAATTAAAATAAGGTTTCACAAAATAATTTGATCATTTGAGCATTAATTTGGGTCTTAATTTAAGGCTGCATTTTCTATTTTATACATGTAAGTTACATTCTTTTTATAAAAAAGAATGTCTTGTTATCATTTTTAAAAGCAATTTTTTTAACACTTGCTTTACTGAATGATTTGCATATTTCTCTCTCTGATTTGCATGGAGAAATTTTAGCTCTTTAGGTACAACCTCTCCAATGTGGCTAATCTTTCCTCCATGAAAAGCATACACATATCCAGGTGTGACTAATAAAACCACATTCTTTCAATAACCTAAAAGAATTAAAGGAAAGTTTTAGTAAAAATTAGTTCAACAACAAACTACAGTAGAAGATCTTTATAATGCAAACCTCGAAACGCAAGGTTTTGCATTATATAGAATTTTGCGTTACATAGATCATTCACTTATATCATTAAACTTCCCTAGTAAACATATTAAAATATAGCTGGACCACATAAATATAAGGCTTAAAACTTTTTTTAAAATACAAATACTACTTTAAAAAACAAAAAAAAAGGAATTTATTTATTTACAGAAAAAATAAATAAATTGAAATTACCAAAAGCATTAAAGTTTATTTGTTAAACAATATAGTAATTTTGATTTGTTTTAGAATTTGCAATCTCTCAACAAATAACTTTTCTTGCAACCTTTGAACAGGTAATAATTTTACTTTGGTTACACAGTCTTGTGTTTCTAGTAATTTAAAATATTGATCTCTTATGGAAATTTCTTCAGATTCTGAAAGTTTTCAACTTTCTCTCTAGCATTTGATTCTGTTTCAGAATTGTTTTCCTCTTGTTTTGAAACAGAGGAAATTATTTCAGCACTGGTCAAATGATTAACAATTTGTGACTTATCATCAATTACCAAATATTCAAAATGTTTTCTTCATGCAGGTTTGCAAACTGAGTACTTTCCATTTTGTGCACAATGTATTAGTTCAGCAGTTTTCATTTTAACTAATGATGGCTTAAATCCAGTTCCAAAATTCAGTTTTAAAATAGTGTTACATTGAGAAAACTCTCCCTCCCCTACTTCTCATAGACTGTTTAAAAGTATTTTACTGTCAATATTGAGACATAAGCATATCGTCGGTCGGGCAGGGGGCGGGGGCGTGTGCCCCCCCCAACTTTGTTTAGAAAATCATTCATTTTAAAACCTTTCTTCTTGCCAAACTTAAAGAAACATGGCTATTTTTACTTTAGAATATGCTATGTGCATTCCCCACCCACACACACAAACATAAAAAAAAAAACCTTTTGGTGATGCTACGCGTATGATTTAGGAAGCCAAGTAACGGCATACGATTTAATATAAAACAAATCAATGTTTTTAATTTACAAAGAGAAATATAACTAAATAAATAAACGTCTATTTGGGAAGTCAATGGTAGAGGAGGGAGAAAGAGAGTGGTTCGGTAGTGGAGGGAAAAAGGGAGGTTTTTTTTTGTTGTTAAGTAAACATTTCTTCCTCTTCGACCGGCCGGCCAGCTGTTATGCTGATAATGCATAATGCATGCATGGGAGAATAATTGTTTATTTTAAGCTTGGCATGTTGTGGGATTTATCTAATGTCTTAAAATTAATTCCCTAGGAAAGTAATTAAAAAAAAAAAAAAAAAAGCAGATTGTAGAAATTTCTTAATTGTGCTTTTCTCTGTTTACATCCACAGTGTTAATGCGGTTTATGGAGAATTGTGGTTTATAGAATTGCGGTATATCGATCTTCTACTGTATATAAGCATTACTCACTCAGAGTTACCATCACTAACACTTACAGACGAGTGCAGGCAGTACTAGCATTAATCGGACAGTGCATTTTCTAATTTATATATATTAATTTTGAATTCTTTTTATCAAAAAGAAATTTTTAATATTATTTTTAAAGCCAATTTTTTAAAACCTTCTTCTAATGTTGCTTTTCCAAAATAATCTCAGCCGTCAAAATAAAGTTAAATTATATAAATGCATACTGCTTCCTGCGGCTACTTATGCCAGCCAAATCTGGGGATATACCGCGAAAACCAATCTCGATTATATTCTCACGAAAACACATGCAAATGCCCGCAGAATACGGCATGGACAAAGGTACCTGACTAATACTGTTATTCGACACGATCTCGGCATACCTTTCTTCAGAAAAATTGCCCATTAGATTGGTGAAAATTTCTTCACAAATCTCGGGAATGTTCCGACCGAACTATTGGCTGATCTGCCAGATTCCGAGAAGAAGTAAACTGTAAAAGACCCAAGGCGGTCTTACTCTTATATAGTGACTAGGAACTTTGCAACCACTATTCTAATTACTGTTTTTGTGTTATTTTTGTCTAAAATTTGTTCATCCCTAATCATTTATATTGATATCTCATTTTTTATCTATTTACTATTGCTGTTTTAGTATTTACATTGTAAAAAATTGTTTTTCTTGACGTGACCACGCCTCACATGGAGTCCCCCTTTATTTAATGTTTCAACAAAAAATTATTGTGACTAAAAATCTTTAAATGTAGCCTTCAATGTCCTAGGTGTTCCATGAAATAAAATATTTTCATGTCATGCCAAATTAGTTTAAAATATCTTAACCACTATAATTTGTATGAAAAAAAAGACACAGATGTAGAATTCATTAAATACATTCTCTCATAAATTAAATTTTCAATGTTACTCAGGAAAGTTAATTAAACTTCTAAATTCATTAATATGTATAATCTTACTCTGCTCTGAAAGCCTGAAACATATTTTGGGATATACCTTAAACTACATAACTTTTAAATTTTGTTTCATACAGAAAGAGTTTTTACTACAACAAAAATCCATTTAAAATGCAATATTTCAAAAGAATGTAAAGTTCAGGGTTATTAAGGATAATTTATAGCCTTAACAGATACAGAAACTATTAACGAAGTAATTATTGCTATAAATCGCAAAGAAAACTATAACTCATCCACTACAAAAATTTCTTTTAAAGTAGTTTGTATTAAAAAAAATTTTAATCAAACTTTTTATTTTTTTAAATTATAAAGTATAGCAATAATTTCCTGTAATTAATGTGGATTTTTATTCCTGGAAATAAAAAATCTAAAAATAAAAGGGTATTAATGAACTAAATTAGAGAAATAACATACGATTGATAAATGATAACTATGAATGTTCAAATATTTGAAGCTCAAAAAGTTATTTAAACATCTAATTGCTAAACTGTGATTGATTTAATCAACTAGTTTCTAAATTAATTAATCTATTATTTTTTAAGCCTGCTTTAAAAAATGGTGCACGCATGAACATTTTGCATTACAGAAAGTTTTTAAGTAAATTGCGCCACTGACAAATGATTAAAACACTCAGAATGAAAAAAAAAAATTAAAAGTACTTTTATCTGTAAATTTTTACAGTTCAGATATTTAGCTATTCCTTACATTGGATAAATAATATGCATAAAGGATGTAAATATATAGAATAAGGGTGCTAGCCTTTAGAATGATTGCTGATTACAGTATCTGAAAAAGGCTAAAATTCTTCCTTAAAGTAAGTAAACCTAGTAACTAGTGAAATCAAGTAGTATCCTTTTCCATATAAAGTTATTTTATGTGAATTTATTACTTTAAATGAGAAATAATTTTTAAAAATATGCTGAAAATAAGGGTTTAATTAAGATGTTTTTAGCTTACTTTACGAGTTAGAGTCATTTTGTTACAATTAACATTTTAAGGGAATTTCATTCGTTTTCATTAATGGAAGAAATATTCTTTTAATCAATGAAAAATTGTAAAATACTTCAACATTAGTATTATAATGTTTTATTAAAATAGCCAATTAAAGTTACTCAAAAAATACTTATCACTGCTACAAGAGTTACTCATTCAGAGTTACCATCATTAACACTTACAGATGAGTGCAGGCAGTACTAGCATTAATCTGACACTGCATTTTCTAATTTATATAAATTAATTTTGAATTCTTTTATATCAAAAAAGAATTTTTTAATATCATTTTTAAAGCCAATTTTTTTAAACCTTCCTCTAATGAATGATTTACATGATACTACATGGTACTCGATCTTAAAAACCAAATTTGTGTGGATCTTAGACATACATAATCAATTTTATATTTGTTCCTACACATGTATTATTTTACAATATCCTAACAAAGCAGCAATGATCAATTAAAAAACCAATATGTAGGTTATGAGTAAATAAATCAATTTTGTACCTAGACATTTCTTTCTCTACTTAAAAATAACAGAATGATACTAAGTAAAATCCGAATTTAAGTGTTTGAAAGACAAGAAAAAATCCAGATGAGCTGCTTAGTAAAATGAATTTAATTCATAAATTAGGTGAGTTGATTTAGAAAATCAGGAGATGAACTATTTAAAGAACATAAAAATAATCCGATTGCAAAATATAAATAAACTCAATCAAGAGAAATGTAGAAAAATATTTAAATTGTTAAGTCTATTACTTTTTAAGTTTGCGATAAAAAAAATTTCATTAAAAAAAAAAAATTTGCATTACAGAAAGTTTTTTAAGTAATTTGTTCCAATGGCAAACGATTAAAGAACTTACTTTAAAAACATTTCAAGTTATGTTTATCTAAAAATGTTATGCTTCAGAATTGTGTTTTTTCCTTAAATGGTATAAACAATATGTATGAAGAATGTAAATATGTAGCAGAAGACTATTAATATTTACAATGAATGCTGGTTAAAGAATCTGAAAAAAGCTAAGATTTTTATGCATCCTGTTTCAAAAAAAGTTTATTTTATGTAAATTCATTAGTTCAAATAAGGCATCTTCCTGAAAGGACCTTTGAAAAATACCGGGGTTCATTAGGATATTTTTTAATTATTTCACTAGCGAGGGTCATAATATTGGTATAATTTTTTTAAAGAGAATTTCATTTTTTCTGATTAATAGAAGAAATAATATTTTAACCATAGTAGTATGTTGAATCATTTATGAATCATTTCATTTAAAGTTTAATTAAATTAGCCAATTAAAGGTACTCACAAAACTCTTAGATCATTTGAAAAAGTAGATCTGTTAAACTGAGATTGAATTTTGTTTTTTATATTTTTTTTAATTTGAATTATTATTTTTATAAAAAAATTGTTTTCATATTTCAAAGTTATGATTTTAAGCCTTGCTCTAATAAGATTTCCATGGTATGTAACCTGAAAGATTAAAACTTGTATCCAAGTATCTCAAAAATATATAATCAATTTTATAAATGTTTCTACAGATGGTTTTTTTTTTCAGTCCGTCAATAAATAACCACTGATCAGTTAAAAAAAAAAAATATGTAAAATAGGAGAAAATAAATAAATTTTGTACCTAGACATTTCCTTCTCAACTTTATTTCAAAATAACAGTAAAAAAATAAATTTCAGGTGTTTATACACATATGAATTAAAATTTTTTCTTATAGTTAAATTTTCATTGTCAGGTATCTTTTCCAATGAAATATTTATATTCATAACTTAAGTATGTAGACGAAATAGAAATTCCATTACAAATTTTACCTCTTACTGGATATTCTTCCAGACTTGGATAATCTTTCAATCAGAAGAAGTATAAACACTTTTCAGACTACAACGACACTGTTCCAATAATCTACAAGAATGTAAAATTTTTAGAAAAAAATAGTTTACAATATCTTAAAAACTATATTTTCTATGAAAAAATCCCATACAAATTAGAATTCATCAATTCAAATACACTCTTCCACAAATTAAATTTTAAATAGTACACAGAAAAATTAGTTAAACTTGTTAATTTCATAAATTTGTTTAATCTTACTCTGTTCAGAAAACCTGAAGCATATGTTAGGCTATTATTTACATTGCATATATTTTTTTTAAACATTTTGTCACACAGTAAGTCCTATTACTACTAAAAATGTAGCATCCGAATAACATGACAGTAAATAACTGATTGCAAAATGTAAACAAATTCAAGAAAGGTGTAGAGAAAGTTTGCAAGAAAATTTCCAAATTCCTTTGTTGTTAGCAGCAATTTTTATACACATCACGCATATCTAACGCAATCACTCATAATATGCATAATATAGACATGTAAGGGATATAATAATTTCATGAGGAATTTTAGCTCTTGCTGGACAACAGCCTTTCAGATTAGGCTTATCATTTAATCAATAGAAGCATTACATTTACATATATTTTTATATACATAAGCAATACATTTTCATGACTATAACCACTCTTTGAATAGCATAGAAGAATCAATGTAAAACTTTTAGTAAACAATATTGTTAAAGATATCTTAATAACTATATTTTCTATGTGAAAAATCAATTTAAATAAGCAGTCATTAGTTTTTATATAGTTTTGCACAAATTGGACTTTCAATGTTACACATTAAAATTAATTACTTTCATTAAAGTGTTAAATCTTATTTTATTGATAAAAATTTAATCATATCTTATGATATACTTTACACCGTTTTTTAAACGTTGTGTCACAAAGGAAGAATCGCTACTATAAAAAGCAATTAAAAGGCAATATTTTAAATTAATGTAAGTCTCAGTGTTCTTAAAGATACTATATATGCTTAAAAGACACTCAAATTATTAACGAAATAATTAACGGCACTAGTATCAAATACAACATTAACTGATCTACAGATAAATTAATTTTTAAGCAGTTATATTTAGCAAATGTATTTATGTAACACTTTAATTTTTTAAAATGTACCAATAATTACATAAACATCTATATGTTTTTGTTCTAATAAAGAAAAAGTATTGAAGACAATGGATTGCTTAAAGGACAAAATGAGGGGCAAATACAGACAAATAAAATGGATAACTATAAATGATTAAACTTTGAAGCTGAAAAAATTATATCCGATTTATCAAATGCAAAAAAATATTTATAAATCTACCTGCTAATCTAAGAATGTTTTAATCAACATATTTTTGAGTTGATAAATCTATTATTCTTTAAGTCTGCAACAAAAAATTGTGATGTATGAACATTTTCCAATACAGGAAGTTTTAAAGTAAGTTGTGCCACTGACAACTCATTAAAGCCCTTTGTAAGAAACATATTAAAATTACTTTCATCTGAAACCTATACAGTCCATGAATGTAGCTATTTTTTAAATGGCATAAACAACATGTATCAAGAATGTAAATAGGCAGAAGGTCGTAAGCCTTTAGAATGAATACCTTACAATGAAAGAAGCCTTTAAGTAAACTGCGACACTTACAAATCATTAAAACAATTTGAATGAACAATATTAAACCATTGGAATGATAAAAATATTCAGATTTAAGTATTTGACAGAAATGAAAGCCGACAAGAAATGCTTAATAAAATGAATTTGACTCAAAACTGATGTGAGTTGATTTAGTACGGGTAGGAGGGCTTCTTTCTAAATAACATTAAAATAATAAATCTTATAGTACAATTTAAAAATAAGCAAGCTCAATCAATAGAAATATAGAAAAGTTTCACAAGAAAATATAAAATAATTCCATTTTAGCAACAACATTTGCTTTTAAATATCACACTAACATTCAATATTTGTTTTTGTATTTTAAATAAGTGATTTAAGGCTTTATAAAAATGTCAAAACTGAAATTTATCTTACAGGTAAATTGCTAATTTCAGCAATATTTAGCAATCAAGTATATGTACACATAAAATTGCATAGGTGCCAATATTAAGGAATATAACTAGCCACTTTTTGTGGACGGTAATTTTCTGTTTAAAATATAGAAAAATTGCTGAGTTAAAGGCCTGGACTTGTAAGCATTTTGGAAAATTAATAAAAAAATTTAAGGTTTAGAAAAGTAGTTAATTATATTCCGTAATATTTGAATATTTGAAATTGATAAGATAATATTTACATTGCAATCTTGTTAAATCATAGTCTATTCAGAAAAACTGAAATATATCTTAAGATATACTTTGATTTATAACTTTTTTTAAACATTGTGTCTCACAGAAATAAATAATACTAGAAAAACAATTATAATGCAATGTTTTAAACTATATAAGGCTCAGGGATATAAAAGGTACTGTATAGGTTTAAAGAACACTCAAATTATTAACGGGATTTTTATTGCTACAAGTTACAATTTTAACTAAAAGACAAATATATTTACCTTTTAAGCAGGTACAAACACTTTAATTCTTTTAATATAATCTACCAAGGATTTCCTTAAATTCTACTCTTTTCTTTTCCTATGAAAAAGTTCCATTTTGTAAAAAATAAAATAAAAAAAATACTGGATTAGATTTAATGGGCAAACTGCTGGCAAAACAGACAAATAAATATAACTAACTATGCATAATTAAAATTTTAAGCTCAGAGAATAATCTATCAAAATCATCACTTGGAACAAATATTTATACATCAACCTGCAAAGCTTGAATGTTTCAATCAACAGATATTAACATTAACAAATGTACTATTTTTTAAGTCTGCTATGAAAAATATTGCATGTAAGAACATTCTCCAAGATAGCAGGTTTTTAAGTAAATTGCGCCTCACTATGATTAAACACATTGCATGAAAAGCATTAAAATTACTTTTATCTTGAACATATTGGTAATAATAATTTCTGACAAGTTTCATCTCTTACTGGTATAACAGTCTTACAAACATGGTTAATCTTCCATACAACATTCATGACTACAACCAAACCCTTTCAATAACCCACAATTCAAAAAATTTAGAAAAAAATAGTTTTAAATATCTATTTATTATAAATACATTATATTTTGTAATTCAATACAGTTTAAAATATATATATTATTACTATATATTCTATGTGAAAAAATGAATTTTAATTAGAATTCATTAATTGAATTCTATTTTCTAATAAACTGAATTATTAATGTTACGCACCGAAAAATTAATTAGTGATTTAATTTTTTTTAAATATCAAATCACATTCTTTTCAAAAAACCTCAAATATATTTTAGGAGGTACTGCAACTTTGTAACTGCAACAAGAAAATTGTCGCCAATAGTAAGAAGTGCCAAAACTCATTGATTCATTACTTTATATGGGAAAAAGGTGATATATAGTTAGGAAATAGTTTAAAACTGTGTGAAGAGTGT
>JAWZYV010005642.1:0-23454 GCA_038373885.1 Cheiracanthium punctorium
GACTGTACCGATATCGGCCAATGCGCGCATTGCCAGTATCGGCCAATATTGTTAAAAAAGATGACATTTGATATTGGCCGGTCCAGACTTCACCGATATTGGCCGGTCCAGCCTTTCTCGATATTGGCCGGTCCAGCCTTTCTCGATATTGGCCGGTCCAGCCTTTCTCAATATTGGCCGGTCCAGCCTTTCTCAATATTGGCCGGTCCAGACTTTTCCGATATCGGCCAATGCCGCATTGCCGATATCGGCCAATATTGCTCAAAATGTTGCCATTTGACATTGGCCGGTCCAACATTTACCGACATTGGCCAATATTGCAAACTCTCTGTTTTCGACATTGGCCAATATTGCAGTGCTACTGGGGGAAAATCTATTTGAGCGTCAGCTGCATTATAAGAAAAACGGGAACTTCATTACAATGAGCAACTCTTTTGAAACCTCTTTAAAGTAAACAACAAGAAGAGAAATCAGTTAATTTTAAAAAGTTATCCAAGAAATATGAAAGTTAAAATCACACTAAAATTTCTATACAATTGGCAATATTGTTTTTTAATTATTAATTATGAATGTTGTTGCTACTTACATACATTGGTAAAAAGTGAAATTACTTTCTTCCTAATCGAATAATTTGACTATTATTAATAATAGCTGAACAACACTTTGTCAACATTTCACCCAAAGTCCCAATCTGAGACTAAAATAACCGGTACTTCACACTTTGCCTTACACATAACAAGATTCGATGGTCTAGAGGTAGCGCGCTTATCTCGGAATCAGTACGCACAGGGTTCGGGCCCGGGGGAGGAAGGATTTTTTTTTTTTTTTTCAGAAAAATGGAAATTTAGCATACAAAAAACGAAAACATAATAAACAGAACGGACATTTTTTGAAAATTTTGCTGCCAGTCGTTTATTTTTTATTAACAAATATATTTTAAACAGTTTATCGGTTTCTTTTCGTTATTTCATCGGAGTCATCGGGAAACGATGATCGGCTTTATGGCCCCCCGAGCGGACATTTTGTACCAGTTGCTGATGAAATTTCCCCTTTTTTGGATGAAAAGCCGTGATCGGCAATTGCTCCTTCTCCTCGGATTAAACTCACCCGCCTCTCATCGACCGATGGGTTATTGCTACTAGGGTTATAATATCTAACGGTTTTCAATATCTTTTTTGACAGCAATCGACTGAGAATTTATTTACAGTGTGAGCCAAATGACTTTAAATACATTAAGGTGTATGGATGCATTCAATTCATTGAAAGTCTGTGGTCAATGACTACTTTGGCTATCCCCAAAATCTCGCAAACTATTTAAAGTTTGTTGGCTTTTGGTGAAATATCGCCAAATAAAGTGTCAGAAAGAAATCTTTCAAATTGAACTCAGCTTGGCGATATCGAAATGTTTGGCTAGAAATCGCTATATCTTACTATTATTGATATTTTATATCTTTCAAACAAGTAAGTTTAGAGGAAGTGCGTAAAAAACATTTTTGATTTAATAGACGTGCAAGAAAGTCATGTGTTGGACACATCAGATTTTTTTTTTCTTGATTAACCTAGATTGAAAAGTAATTAACGAAAGTAAATATTTAAATTAAATTAAGTAACAGGAAAGAAAATGAAACGGATGTACAGTACTTATTTTGAATTAAAGTATTAAATTAATGATATCAATAAAAAAAAATTGCTTGAATGTACTTTTAGGATTGATTTCATAAAATGTTCTGGTTATCAGATGTTTGAATTTAGAAAAAAGTAAAGTACCATTTTTTAAATTTAGTAAGAAGAGTGATCAGTGCCAGAGGAACAAATTACAGAGTTTTTATTGTATTTTTAAAGTAGAGTGATATTTCTCAATTTCCATTTAATTTTTGCGGAAGTGACGCACTATCAGAGGTGTCACTGTAACAATTTAAATATACTTCTCCTCATACAAAATTCGAAACAAAAGAAGAAAAAAAAGCCCCCATGGCATCTGCGTGGTTTGCAGTTGTCTTGTGACACCCATAATTCGCTGGATCGTTTCGGTCAGTCGTTTGCGGCCAATCGACTGCCAATCACTCGTCAGTCCAGCTGACATTGGCCAAACAGAACTCTTCCTTTCCAGCACGGGGATGATCCCTGGTTCCATCCAACCGGCCAGATCCGAGCTTTAGCCCACTACGACCAACATAAGCAAGACCTTTTTCTTTGAGATAGTTTATTCAGCTAGTATTAATTTGTATTGTTTGTATCTATCTAATAGCAAATCGACCATTAATCATCTATTGTGGACAATCCACTACAACAAATAATCCATGATCGCTTTGCTGTTAATTTGTATCTGTTTCTTTTATTCCTATTGCGTTTGTTTATTTCCCATTTTGTGATCATCTTCATTCAGAATTTCGGACATCCGGGCTCCAATCTTGGGACATTCCTGCTAGCCGTGAGGACGGGAACTTTTCATTTCCAGCCCTGCACCAGGGAAGCGGGCCAGATCCAAGTTTCGGGCCTGCCGTCCACGACAACAGGAACGCCACCTCATCTTGGCCGACTTTTGAGCCTCGGACGCAAGTTCCGAACTGACCGATCGCGATGACGGCAGTCGTCACAACCGTCATCCCCTGCACTCGAGCGCTCGCGCAGGCTCGCAGCGAATGTCCGAGCGCACAAGGCAAGTGGCTGTGATGCCCCACCACCTGCCCGCAATCCGGTGTTCGATGTTCCCAATCCAATGTATTACACATTCATGCATTCATGGCATCATCATGTATATCGCACACTCAAACATTCCACATTATAATAATACACATAAACATTCTACACTCCACCCTAAATTGCAGTCGGGGTGCACACTGGACAAGAACCCCAGACAACCGATTCACGAGTAGAGAGAGAGAGATCACCCAACGCAGAGGCCACGGCAGGCCACTCCATACACGCTTACTTCATCTACATAAGGCTTCCATTGTTGTGAAAGATAGATGCACAATCCGATGCAAGCGCCGATGCTTTGTTGAAATGAACAATGCTGTTTTGAATGGTTCAGTACTCTATTGCTTCAATAATGACCGGCCCCACCATGGCCGAGTGGACAGGGCAATCAGAATGGTAACGGCTGAAGTGTGAAGGTCCCGGGTTCGGGCCTCATCGCGGGGCTGTCGATCAAACGGTAGTAGTAAGCGGCGCGTTTCGTGCGGCGGAAGTGACGTCTCAGGGGGGCGTGGCCGGATGACAACACGGGCCGCGACCGGAAGTGACGTCACGAGTGGAGTGGAGTTGTTTTCTTCCTGCTGCTGTTGGGCAATATTGGCCAAAATCGAGACAAACGACTGATTTTGAAATCAATTTTGTAGTATATTTGTATTTTATTTTGAAGAACTTCAATATTTGGAAATATAGAATCTTTTTTTTAAAATTCTCTGATCAAGTACATTTATGACTGATGATAAATTATTTGTTATGTGGATGTGGCTTTCCAAATCAAGCAGTCATCAAGTTGTATTCAAGCTTGACAGTTCAAATGACTTAAATTCGGCAGGAAAATATTTGCTGACTCATTTTTTGGTAATCTCCAAGCTTGCTTCAAGCTTAAAATGAATTAAACTGTCAAGCTTGTATTAATACATCAAATTCAAAGAAATGTCAAGCTTGATTTAAGCTTATGTGCTGTCTGGGTGTAACTTTGCCCTAACAACACAAACTTAATAATTACTGTGTACTACAAAAAAGGAGGAGATACTATGTTCATTATATATATATATATACTAGCTGTCTGGCCCGTTCTTCGCACGGGAATGAATGGATTCTTTTTTTATATTACGCTTTAATATAATTACTATTTATCATAATAAAAAGATATAGCAAAATTGATATTGGATAAATATTATCTGTGTTCAACAATTATGCATAAAGAATTTCATGGCGATCGTTTGAACGGTGAAGAAGATGATTCGGAGCAGCGCCATCAACTGTCGAAGTTTTTGCAAAATGGGTAGCATCAAAATCTTTTCATGTTCAAATTTCTATGTGTACCAATCTTCATAGAAGCAGTTTAACGGTCACGATATGCTGCATCGCCATCTAGTGGCAAATTAAAAGCAATAATACGCTAAAGCGCCACAAAGGGCGAGTTAAGAAAAATGGATAACGCAAAAATATTGTGTTCAAATGTGTATGTATACAAATTTTCAGAGCGGTTAGTTGAACGATCAAAAAGTTGATTGCTGAAGTGCTATCTAGTGGCGTGTTAAAATAATAAAGTGCTGCACGCAGGGGCAGATTTCCCGAGTTGGGGGCCCTTGTCAAAAATTTCCTTAGGTTACCCTCTTTCGAAACTCCTTTCAAAATTTACAAATTTTTAAACTTAACGAACAATTTGCGTGGCCCCTTTTTGTTGGAGGCCCGAGCGCTAGCCCCAAATGCCCTCCCGGAAATCAGGCCCTGGCTGCAGTGCCATCAAAAGATGAGTGCAGCCGAATGAATACTAAAAAAATATTCTGTCTGCTCAAATGTGTATGTATACCAATTTTTAAGGTGATTAGTCGAACGGCTTTGAAGTTGGTGCGCTGTGTCGGCATGTAGTGGCAAGTCATAGCAAAACTGATAGCGTAAAAGTATTGTCCGTGCTCAAATATCTGTGTGTACCAATTTTCATAAATCGGTTGAACGGTATTTTCATAGCAAACGGTTGAACGGTACAGAAGGCGAGTTATAGCGAAACGGATGCCGCAAAAATATTCTTTTCGTTCAAACATCTATATTTACGAATTTCCATGGCGATCAGTTGAACGGTCTTGAAGTTATTGGTTTGAAGTGACATCTAGTGGCAAGTTATAGCAAAATGGATAACGCTAAAATATTCTCCGTGTTCAAATATCTATCTATACCAGTTTTCATAGCGATCAGTTGAACAGTCTTTATATGCCGCTGCGCCAGCTATTGGCAAGTTAAGGTAATGATGTGCTACAGCACAATGGAGTAGCTGTTTATAGCAAAATGGGTAACACGAAAATATTCTCCGTGTTCAAGTAGCTATGTATATCAATTTTCATAGCGATCAATTGTCCGGTCAAGAAGTTGGTGCGCTGCATTGCCATCTAATGACGAGTTAAAGTAATAATGCGCTGCAGTGCCATCTAGTAGTGAGTAACAGCTAAATGAATAGTTAGAATATATTCTGCTTACTCAAATGTGTGAGTATAAAATTTTTTATGGCGATTGGTTGAATGGTATAGAAGTTGATGCACTGCAGCGCCATTTTGCGGCAAGTTATAGCGAAACGGATAGCGTAAAAATATTCTCCATGTTCATATATCCATTAGGGTGGATCGAAACAAACTTTTTTCGGAATTTCAAAACCTACCTATGCGGAAAAGATGTTCTGTAGTATGGAGATAAAGGGAAAAATAACTAAAAAATTTAAATTTAAAATTTAATGCTGCCGCAAGGGGGTTTAATTTCCCAAAAAAAGGAAAAAAAGAGTAAAATTTGATTTTATATGGTGAAAACAAAAATACGGTTAATCAGAACCTACCTACGCGGAAAAGATGTTCTACAGTATGAAGATAAAGGGAAAAATAATTAAAAAATTTAATTTTAAAATTTAATACTGCCGCAAGGCGGTTGAATTTTCCAAAAAAAAGGGGAATATGACTAAGTTTTGCTCGTCCATGGAGAAAACAAGATTATTGCTTATCAGAATATACTTATGCGGAAAAGGTGATCAATTACTATTCTTGAAATGAGATTACAAGAATAGTAATTTAAAATTTTAATTTTTAAAACTTAGTATTTCCACAACGGGGTGGAACTCTCAAAATGTGCGGAAATTTTGGTCACGTTTTTTGATTTCCCTTTATTTAAAAAAAGAAAAAAAGATTTTTTATAATGAGAATAGATAACACTATAGTACTTATTTATGATACTCTTGATCAATTTTAAATAAGTAAATATATATATTTCAAGCCACTGGTGAACTTCAAAGGTTACAAATGTAGTAAAATTGTAACGTCAGTCATCACTGAATGACCCTATGGCGTTTATAAGAAAAGACATGGTTTGCCCTGTATTTGGCTCTGGCTGTGATATGCCAAGTAATATGCTTCCAACTTACGAACATGTAATAAGATGTGTATGCTGGCTTTCAAAAGAGAACAAAAACAATAGAACTGCATCTACTAAACAATGGAACTGCATTTCCTAATCGTGTGAAAAAGTTGCTAATAAGTTAAAAGAGATCTGGAAACGAGCTTCAATCCCAATAATAGACCACTACAGCATTTTAAGAAAAATACGTTCTTACCTCGACAAATATCGCTTCCTTCTGAAATCTTACAAAGCAAGAAAAGATACTGAGAGTTATTGTAAGCAAATGGATACTTTTCGAAAGAAAGCAAATTTTCTATTTGATATATCGGCATGCATTTGTAAATCGTTTGAAAGTTTCTGCTGTAATAAAGAACGGAAGGTACCAATAAAGGAGCGTGAATTTCTATTAGACCAGCGAACTGAGAGCAAGATGGTAATTGAATCACTGGATCAGAAAGTCACTTTCAAAAGAATTAAGGCTGGCCGGAAAGTTCAACACTTCTTCCAAAGTGATTATTACCAGGCACAAGAAGACAACATTTTCGACCCCGCATTGCTTTGTAATTCTGAACCGTCTTAATCCTCTCTAGCACCCTTTACATTTTTGGCATATAGTTCAGGACCACCCTGTATTTTGCGCAATTACTTCAAAATCAAGGCAGATCGGTAAAGTGAACAATTCATTAGCAGTGGCACAGACATTGATTTATCTATTTTTATTGAGGCACATAAAAAAGTTTTATTTTTTTCTTGATTAACCTAGATTGAGAAGTAATTAACGAAAGTAAATATTTAAATTACATTAAGTAACAGGAAAGAAAATGAAACGGATGTACAGTACTTATTTTGAATTAAAGTATTTAATTAATGATAGCAATAAAAAAAAAATCTGATGTGTCCAACACATGACTTCCTTGCACGTCCATTAGATCAAAAATATTTTCGACGCACTTCCTCTAAACTTATTTGTTTGAAAGAGATAAAATATCAATAATAGTAAGGTTTAACGATTTCTAGACAAATATTTCGATATCGCCAAGCTGAGTTCAATTTGAAATATTTTCTTCTGACACTTTATTTGGCGATATTTCACAAAAAGCCGACAAACTTGAGATAGTCTGCGAGATTTTGAGGATAGCCAAAGTAGTCATTGACCACAGACTTTCAATGAATTGAATGCATCCATACACCTCAATGTATTTAAAGTCATTTGGCTCACCCTGTAAATAAATTCTCAGTCGATTGCTGTCAAAAAAGATATGGAAAACAGTTAGATATTACAATAGTTCTAAATACAAATGTTAAAAAATCTACGGGTTAAAGTTTTAGTGTTATACAAAATACGAAATAATTTTTGGCGCCAAATTTGGCGATATTTCGGCGAAACTCGTCAATGTCGACGACATTTGGCGAGATTTTAAGCATGAACCAAACAATGACAGATTATCGCCAAATTTGGCGATATTTCGCCAAAACTCGCCAAGAACGATGACAAATGGCGATACTTTGGGCATGGACCAAATGACTGACTATCGCCAAATTTGGCGATATTTCGCCAAAACTCGCCAAGGTCGAGGACAGACGGCGAGTTTTTGGGCATGTACCAAACAATGACTGTCTACAGTTGTATTATATTGAAGATGTCCATAGACATTAAAGTACTAAAATTCTTTTCGGTGGTCCTGTAAATAAACTCTCCAGTAGATTGGAACCAAAAATCGAGATGCACAACTAGATGTTACAACATTCTTATATATGAAATTTCATAATAGTTTTTGAGATTTGAGAGTTAAATATGCACACACGTACACCAAAAGTCGCCAAGCTTGGCGACTTTTGGCATAGTTCTTGAGGGAGGCACGTGACCGTGGTCGGACCATTACCTAACTTATGTGGTAGGACGGCATTGTGCTTGAAATGGATGAATGTCCCTAAAATTGCCATTGACCGTAATGTATTGGAAATCTTTTGAGTGTTCCTGTAGCAGAACTACAAATGATAAAGACACTTTTTTTAATGGAGAAATTCATTTTCTAACTCTTTACAGCATACATCACTTCTGAGTCGTTTGAAATAGCCCAATACCTCTAAAAAAACGCTTTGATGAATTTCGACCCATAGAGCGTAATGTATTTCGAATCTTTTGGGCGGTTCTGTAGATAAACTATCCAGTCGAATGGAATCGAAAGGGGAGGTGCACAACTAGATGTTACAGCAATCCTAAATATAAAGTTTCAACATTCTAAGCCTAATAGTTTTTGAGATATGCGAGTTTAATGAGTTTCGGCCCATTGAGCGTAATGTATTTCGAATGTTTTGGGCAGTCCTGTAGATAAACTATCCAGTCGAATGGAACCAAAAGGAGAGGTGCACAACTAGATGTTACAACTATCCAAAATATGAAGTTTCGACATTCTACGCCTAATAGCTTTTGAGTTAGGCGACTTTAATGAATTTCGGCCCATAGAGCGTAATGTATTTCGAATCTTTTGGGCGGTCCTGTACATAAACTATCCATTCGATTGCCACCAAAAGGGGAGGTGCACAACTAGATCATAGAACAATCCTAAATATCAAATCTCAACATTCTACGACCAATAGTTTTTGAGATATGCGAGTTACATACATACGTACGTACGTACGTACGTACAGACGGCATGGAAAAACTGGCCACAGCAGACTCGCCGCTGGTCAAAATGAGTTGCAGAAGCGTTAATATGATCGTGCATGCTAGCCTACGATAGGATGCATCGAAAAAATTTTTTAAATTAAATTTAGAGGTAGTCAAAATCGGTTTTTTTGTCGAAATTTGGCCCCCAAAATTTTTCGGGATCACATTACTTCCTTATACTACGTACAAGGAAGTAAAAATTGCTTGAATGTACTTTTAGGATTGATTTCATAAAATGTTCTGGTTATCAGATATTTGAATTTAGAAAAAAGTAAAGTACCATTTTTTAAATTTAGTAAGAAGAGTGATCAGTGCCAGAGGAACAAATTACAGAGTTTTTATTGCATTTTTAAAGTAGAGTGATATTTCTCAATTTCCATTTAATTTTTGCGGAAGTGACGCACTATCAGAGGTGTCACTGTAACAATTTAAATATACTTCTCCTCATACAAAATTCGAAACAAAAGAAGAAAAAAAAAGCCCCCATGGCATCTGCGTGGTTTGCAGTTGTCTTGTGATACCCATAATTCGCTGGATCGTTTCGGTCAGTCGTTTGCGGCCAATCGACTGCCAATCACTCGTCAGTCCAGCTGACATTGGCCAAACAGAACTCTTCCTTTCCAGCACGGGGATGATCCCTGGTTCCATCCAACCGGCCAGATCCGAGCTTTAGCCCACTACGACCAACATAAGCAAGACCTTTTTCTTTGAGATAGTTTATTCAGCTAGTATTAATTTGTATTGTTTGTATCTATCTAATAGCAAATCGACCATTAATCATCTATTGTGGACAATCCACTACAACAAATAATTCATGATCGCTTTGCTGTTAATTTGTATCTGTTTCTTTTATTCCTATTGCGTTTGTTTATTTCCCATTTTGTGATCATCTTCATTCAGAATTTCGGACATCCGGGCTCCAATCTTGGGACATTCCTGCTAGCCGTGAGGACGGGAACTTTTCATTTCCAGCCCTGCACCAGGGAAGCGGGCCAGATCCAAGTTTCGGGCCTGCCGTCCACGACAACAGGAACGCCACCTCATCTTGGCCGACTTTTGAGCCTCGGACGCAAGTTCCGAACTGACCGATCGCGATGACGGCAGTCGTCACAACCGTCATCCCCTGCACTCGAGCGCTCGCGCAGGCTCGCAGCGAATGTCCGAGCGCACAAGGCAAGTGGCTGTGATGCCCCCACCACCTGCCCGCAACCCGGTGTTCGATGTTCCCAATCCAATGTATTACACATTCATGCATTCATGGCATCATCATGTTTATCGCACACTCAAACATTCCCCATTATAATAATACACATAAACATTCTACACTCCACCCTAAATTGCAGTCGGGGTGCACACTGGACAAGAACCCCAGACAACCGATTCACGAGTAGAGAGAGAGAGATCACCCAACGCAGAGGCCACGGCAGGCCACTCCATACACGCTTACTTCATCTACATAAGGCTTCCATTGTTGTGAAAGATAGATGCACAATCCGATGCAAGCGCCGATACTTTGTTGAAATGAACAATGTTGTTTTGAATGGTTCAGTACTCTATTGCTTGAATAATGACCGGCCCCACCATGGCCGAGTGGACAGGACAATCAGAATGGTAACGGCTGAAGTGTGAAGGTCCCGGGTTCGGGCCTCATCGCGGGGCTGTCGATCAAACGGTAGTAGTAAGCGGCGCGTTTCCTGCGGCGGAAGTGACGTCACAGGGGGGCGTAGTCACGCTACGTCATCGGAGGCGTGGCCGGATGACGTCATGGGCCGCTACCGGAAGTGACGTCACGAGTGGAGTGGAGTTGTATTCTTCCTGCTGCTGGATTAGTCCATGCTTGCCCCACCATGGCCGAGTGGACAGGGCAATCAGAATAGTAACGGCTGAAATGTGAAGGTCCCGGGTTCGGGCCCCATCCCGGGGCTGTCGATCTATCGGTCTGGAGGTTGGGTCGATTTTTTTTCAAATGTCACGTGAATACGCGTTAAAACCCTTTAGAAAGTTCCCCTTCCAAGGCACTCTCATCCCAGGCAGACATCCACAACTTTGCCCTAACAACACAAACAATCTCAATAATTATTGTCTACTTAAAAAAAGATGGAGATACTATGATCAGCTTATATATGCATATATATATATATATATAAAGCCTCGTTAGGGGGAGATCCCCTGTACCCCCCTCAGGTGCGCACACAGGATTTTTGGCTGGGGGGGGGGGGTCGAACTTTTACGATGGGGGGGGTTCAGCTTTTACGGATGTTCCAGATTGCAAAATATCAGTGATGAAAGATCTCGTTTTCATTAAATGGAATTCATCAGAACTCGTCCTATCCAGTTCCCTAAGAATACACTACACAGTACAATAGGAAGGAAAGTAATAGTTGTTCAGTTTTGAGAACAAGATGGTGTTTTATGTTCGCTTTCAGTTCATTTTTGCTAGTGGAGGAAAACGAGAAAAAAATTTCTTTTTTTATTTATTTGAACTGAAACTATTTATACCTTTTTTTGAAATTATTTTATTTATAGATATAGGATAATAATGAATCGAAAAAAAAATATACAGTCGAACTTCGATAACTCGAAGTCCCAGGGACCCTCAAAAATATTCGACTTATCCGAAGTTCGAGTTATCGAATTTATCTCCCATTCCTCTCTACTGGCACTTAAGATGGGTCGACATGGTTTAAATGGTTTGATTAGTGCCATAATACTATAGTTGTACGCATTTCAATTTTTTAATAGCCTATGTAAACAACAAGAGAAGAATGGGGTCAAAAGATTTATTAAAACTCACAAAATTTGGCCTCATTACATATTAATTAGTATACATACCGTGTAAATCTCATTTGAAAAAAACAGTTATTTTTTGTTGTTTGCATTTTTTAAGATTGTTGGCATTCACAAAGTCACCTAATTTTTGAACACAGTTAAATAGGGTGTTGTCTGTGCCTTCGGTGCTCTCCAGGTATTGTTGTAAGATGTGAACAGCGTCCTGCGCTTGCTTGCTTGTTGGAGGAGGGGGGATTTCAGCCTCTTCTTCGTCCTCATCTCCTTCGGGCTCTCCGCAAACTGCATTCACTATTGCCTCGTCAGACAAGGGTTCTGACGTTGCAATATTGTCATCGATGCACATGAAATCTTTTTCCCAGTCCATATCACCCATGCCTTCAAAGGGATCCCAATTGTCGTCTTTCGCTTCACTGTCATTTGCACTGAAGAAACCACAGCTCTTGAAACAGTTCTCGATCACCGTTTGAGAACCATCACTCTCCCAGGAGTGCGAAATGAGGCGCATGGCATCTAGCACATTGATTTTGTGCTCTACGCCATTCTCCACATCCTCGATGGATTGGCGCACTAAGCGTTTTCGATAGGCATGCTTCAGGCACTTAATGAGGCCTTGATCTGCAGGTTGAAGTTTTGCCGTTGTGTTGGCCGGCAGGAAGAGCAACTTAATCGCGGACAATTTTGTGATATCACCGTGAGCAGTACAGTTGTCCACGAAGAGCAACACTTTTCTGTTTTGGTTGAAAAACTTTGAATCCAGTTTCCGTATTCCTATGACAATATAAACGGCGCCTCCCGTATATCCAGTTCTATATACCCGACGACTTAGCCGCTTCGTACGTGGGCTATTGGTGCAAATAGATATCCTTTGGCGGGATTTACTTTGTTATAATTTAAATTTGGGTTTTAACATTTTATACCTAGGTCGTCCAAATTGGCGAAATTCACATGGCTATAACTCGCGAACCATTCGTACGACAATGGCCAACAAAATAAAAATCCATACCACGTGGCAACACCTTAACACCCACAAAGTTTCATAATTTTGGCTATATTGGAACATAGTTAAAAATAGTGTTCGTCGCAGTAAAGAGATCTCGCCGTCTCCGTCACTTTACGCCCATAAAGGGTAAAATCCACCCGTATCTTCCCATCTATGGTTCCGCCGGCCTTGCACGGTCTGTTACCGTGTTCAGAACACTAGTGGACGTTCGCGTGTTCAGAAAAGAGCCCGTTTTTTTTTTTTCGATAACATAAAATGCAAGTGTTTACACAGCCATTTTTGCCAACATTGGCGAACTTCAAATGGCTATAACTCGCCAACTATTGGTACGACAATGTCCAACAAAATATCAGAACAACGGTCTTGGCAAGACCTGAACACTCCCAAGTTTCATAATTTTGGCTATATTGGAACATAGTTGAAACCACGTTCTGTAAATCAGAATTCCGCCCCCTGTCGCCCTATCCAATGACAGTATAAACGGCGCCTCCCGTATCTCCAGTTATATATACCCAACGACTTAGCCGGTTGGTACTTTGGCTATTGCGTCCAATAGATGTACTTTGGCGCTATTTACTTTCACTTAAAATTAAAATTTGGGTTTTTGTAAATTAAAATTTGGGTTGTTGTAAAATTTGGGTTTGGGATGAATGGGAATCGAACCCGCGACCATACTCTTATGCGATGGGTGGAGAGGAGGATTGTATTGTATTGTGTATTAAGGCAGAGCTACTCGAGGTCCATCTACCTAAGAATGGGTGTCTTGGTCGGAGGACTATTTTAAGGGTTGTAACGCGTATTCCCGTTACTTCTCGAGAAAATCACCCGAAACTCCAGACCGTTAGATCGATGGCCGCCCGATAGGCCCGATCTTCACACTTGAGTCATCGATCATGTCCAGCGTCTTTATTCAGTCGGCCACAGTGAGTCCGGAGAAGACAGAACCTTAACTTCTCAGCCGCCGGCTTCCAAATTGATATCTCTCAAAAAGCATTTAAATAGCTTTATTCTATTACTTCCTTATCGCGAAGTGGAGGAAGCTATGTGAATTGTCATCGTGAAAAATTTTGGTACAAAGATATACTGACGGAAAAAAATCGATTGTGGCCATTCGTGCTGACTAAGTGGTGTAGTGGCTTAGGAACCATTCTATCACTCCTTGAGTACGTGTTCGAATCCCGGCTGGGTCATGGATGTTAACTTGTCCACTTTCATAGCGAAGTCCGCACTTTCATGGTAACACTGGTCGTCCCACCCCCATAATAAAATGACCACAATGCCCCCATAATAAAATGACCACAATATGTACGGACAGTTGTAGTGGACAATGCTTAATAGGCAAGTGTTCGCTTGTGTAAAAAAGAAAAATAATGGACCATTTGTAAATTTGCTCTCATTAGCTTCTGCATGACGCGTCAACATGCGCATTTATTTATGTTCGTACTTACGCATGTACACCCTCTCAAAAAAGCATTCGAGTTGAAGCGAAATTTCCTATTGAGCTTTGCGAATGATGACTGAGGTTTTGAAAAGTGCACAACTCGACAGAAATACGAAAAATTATAATTACATAGAACCCAATTCATACTTTATTATAAATGATTTTTAATACGCGAATTAAACGTAGGCAGTTTTATTCTTGCTCGAATAATTTTAGGGATGGAAGCGAGACAATTTTTGCTAGACGAGACAGGGATTGACAGCTTTATTGCGAGACGAGACAGACATTTTTAACACTACGGTATAGGGACTTTGCGAGACAAGACAAAGCTTTTACGACGTTTTGCGAGACTCCAATTTTCCGTCTCGCGTTAATCCCTAAATAATTTTTTGAGAGGGTGTTCAGAATTGCTTAACATTTACCGCTTGAGAGCAGTGTTCAGCAAAAAACTGCAATCCGTATGCTGCCAGAGAGAGATTTTTGTGTTGGTGAAATCTATTTATACTGAAAAGTAGAAGCTTGCGTTGGCTCTAACTATTGTGAATTGGAAACTTGCAGCCTCTGCATCTCCCTGAACACGAAGAGATAAAATTATAATCTGTCTTGTATGGCAATAAAAAATGCTATAAACGCTGCTGTGTTTCATTGCTGATTATTTAAAAATACAGTTAAAAGAATTTTTTCAGCTTTGCAACATGGCTGATGCGATCATAAATTAAGAAACAATGGTTTATATTTTGATAATTAATTAAGCTTGGTTCATTTTTGTTATTGAAGAGGAGGTAACATATGATAGTTTCCATGGTACTTTAATTACGTCAGAAATGTTACGTTAGTAACACCAAAAGAGGCTAGTACTTTATAAATATTCATAATTAAATTATCGTGTCTTATGGTATTATACTATTATAATACGTAACTCTATAGTCGAATTTTATATTTAATAAATTAGTCGTAAAAAAAATTTTAAATTTCAGCTAAAAATATTGCGTTAGTCCCTATGGAATAACCCTGTTTAAAACTGCAAAACTAGACATAACCATATGGTTTTAATTTTTATGAACATTGTTTGCTGACTGGGAATAAGCATACATAAAATCAGCGTAAATACTGTTTCGTATGGCACGCATTAATTAACTATTTCATTGGCACCTTATAATCCATTAACTATTTCATTTTATTTAATTTTCAAACAAATGAATGTGTTTACTAAACAAGCTAACTGCTGAGAACTCTTTGATAATAAAGCAATTAGCTGTTTCTCTGGGTCTCGTTTTAAGAGGCTATTACGCATTTCATGCTCAGAACATGATAGATCACGTTTCAGTGGTATGCATAAGAGCAGGGTGCAAATTGAACATTTTCTCCAGGGGGGAACATTTGAAAAAAAAAAACATTCTCCAGGAGGGGACATTTGAAAAGAAAAAAAAAATGATGGGAAGGCGTAAAATACTCCACTAATATAATATATTAAGTATTACATGACAACGCAGTTGCCCACATGTCTGGGAAGGGACTTAAATTCAAACAAAAGTCGACCTCCGATTTCCTATGCACATACATGTCAATTCTACGTCTACCCTAAAATTCGGCACGCGGCGAAGCAGCGCTTGTTCGTTCATTTCGCAGTCTTAATTTCAAACCTGACCCCACTTGCAGAATGAGAAGTGGCATGAGGCATGTACAGTCTGTCAATTAAATAACCAAATGTCGGAACCCTTTATGAAAAACACAGTTGTCGGGACATTTTTTTTCGGAACCCCCCCCCCCGCAAATCAATTAAAAACCCATTTTAAAGTAAGATTTTTTAAGGCTATATATGTGATGAAGATCACATATATAATTTTGAGAATAACTTTGAGTTGACAATAACTAAATCTTTTAAAGATTAATTATATCGTAGAACAGATAGAGTAATTTGAACTAGTTCTTCTTTATGATATACTAGCTGAAGTACCCGTTCTTCGCACGGGAATGAATGGACTTTTTGATATAACGATTTGTGGGGATTACTATTTATTGTAATAAAGAGATATAGCAAAATAGATTTCGCTTTATATTGTGTTCAATAACCATGCATACCGAATTTCAAGGCAATCGTTTGTACGGTGCAGAAGGCCATGCGGCGTAGCGCAATCTAGTGGAGAGTTTTAGCAAAACGGATACGGCGGAAATATTCTTCGCATTCAGATATCGATGAATACGAAATTTCAGGACGATCGGCTGGACAGCCCTGACGACGCGACATCTAGTGGCAAATTATATAGGAAAATGGATAGCGCAAAACTCTTCCCCGTGTTCAAATATCTATGTATACCTATTTTCATAGCGATCAGTTGCACAGTCAAGAAGTGATACACTGCAGCGCGATCTAGTGGTTAATTAAAGTAATGATTTGCTACAGTGCCGTCAAGTGGCGAGTTATAGCAAAATGGATAACGCCAAAATATTCTCATTGTTCAAATAGCTATGTATACTGATTTTCATAGCGACCGTTTGAATGGTCAAGAATTTGGCCTGCTGCAGCGTCATCTAGTGGCGAGTTAAAATAATAATGCATTGCAGTGCCATCTAGTGGTGAGTAACATCAAAAGGAACACAGTTAGAATATATTCTTCGTGCTGAAATGTGTAAGTATAAGAAATTTTATGCCGGTCGGTCGAACGGTATAGAAGTTTATGTGTTGCAGCGCCATTTAGCGGCAAGTTACAGCAAAATGGATACTGAAAAATATTCTCCGTGTTCTAATATCCGCGTGTACCAAATTTCATCGAAATCGGTTGGACGATATTCGCATAGTAAACGGCTAAACGGAATAGAATTCGACGTTCTGCTGCGCCACCTAGTGGCAAGTTAGAGGAAAACGGATAGCATAAAAAGCTTCTCAATGATAAAAGACTTAGGTGAACCAAATTTCATGGTGCAACGGTGCTGGAGTTTTTCAACCTCATACACACATACCAACATTCATTTTTATCTATAACCAGTATCATTATATATCCCAGTCTCAAATAAAATCCAGTTTCAAATCTAAGCCTCGCCAAAGTGCCAACATACGCCATTTTGCAAGAGTTTTTTCAGGAAATCATTCGAAGCATTGACTTAGCAGCAACCAATATGGGAAATGGTTCGGCCGCCGAAAAAAGTAAAGCACACATTTATTTCAAAAGGGGAATCCCTTAATACAACCGAATTTTTTTAAATTATCAACTATAACGTGTTTTATTCATCGTTACTCCGATGTACTAAATGAGCAGATTTCAATTTTCTGAAATTTGGCGGTATTTCCCCAACTTAAATCAACGTACTCAATTGGCGAGAATTCTGAAGATAGATCGCTTGAAATCCCTTAATAACTGCATTATTTCTTCACGGATCATTAAAATTTAACGCTGTATTCTAATAAAACCTTTGCACTTGCTTTCAAAAATCTATTTCCTTAAGCTCTCAATAAATTGCGCCAAGCCGAAAACTGCAAACCGCTAGAACTCACTTTCTCAAAATCAGCATTTGAGCCATTTTATTATTTCGCCAAACTAAAAAAAAGTTACATATTAGCCTCGGAAATCTTCAATTCTTATTGTTTTGCGTATAAAACATTTCATTCCTGCTCCGATTTCCCATGCACACGATATTATAATAAAAAATTAATAATCTTACAAATATAAACTAACAAAAAAATCATTATTATTCTTTTATTTTTACTTTGAGAATTTAAAACATCTTATTCGGCAAAATCGCCACACATGGCAACCACGATCCTTATTTCATACTTTTTTCACTACAGCGGTTACAATTACGGAAAGGTTTTTGCATGGAGAACATAAAAAGTCTCTTAAATTCCGGGAACGGGTGGACTTTCAAAATTTTAAAGTGGACTATGATTTATTCTATATTATTTTACATATCTGTGCAAAATTTCAGGCTGATAGGTCCATTTTTGTGGATTTGTATACAACTCAAATCCACAAACAAACAAACAAACAAACAAACAAACAGAATTTCATTTTTATTTATAAGATTCAATATAAAAATTTATAAATAAATAAAAAAGTAACAAAAAAAAATTATATATGTGGTCTTCATCACATATATAGCCTTAAAAAATCTTACTTTAAAATGGGTTTTTAATTGATTTGCGGGGGGGGGGGGGGTCCGAAAAAAAATGTCCCGACAACTGTGTTTTTCATAAAGGGTTCCGACATTTGGTTATTTAATTGACAGACTGTATATATCTATTTAAAAGGATGTTTCTAACTTGCTCCTTTGTCTAGTAAACAAAAGAATTTCTATTCTCAATACTTAAAATCGTTAGGTAATGTTGAATTTGTAAGCACAGAGACTCATTTTAACATTTCTCCAGCAGAGGATAAATAGTATCCCTGGCAGGGATCCATTCATATTTCTCTTGCCAGGGATATTACGTTCTGCAGCCAGGGACAATCCCCGGAATCCCCCCGTCAATTCGCACCCTGCATAAGAGGCAGAAAGTTAATTAACTGCTTATTGCATGATTGAAACTAGCTGCTTCAACCGCTGTGAGTCATTCGCCGTGTGGTTTTGGATGGGAGAATCACTAATCATTAATATCTAAACATTACGTAGCGTTCGTGAGAATCCAACATAAGAACTTTCTGTAAAATGACGAGTATAGCAGCTTTTGGATGTACTGCTTACATATCATTTACTGCATTTTGAAATTTAAGTCTTTTGAAAACGAATTTACTTTTACTAATGCAGTAAAAAAGCTATTTTTAGTTTCGTATTAAAAGTAAGTTTTTAAGCTTTTAGTAAATGTGATACGTTGTCAGAGAATAAGAGATAAAAATAAGGGGAAAAACTTTCATATTTTAAATAAGCACTTAAGTGGTATATACTGAAAGCGTATCGTAATCCATGTGCGTCGTCTATACTTTTCCTTATTCCATTAAGTTGTAAAGTGTATCATTATTCATGAGTGCGCCTTATTTTTCTTCCTCGTACTAAAAAAAAATTCTTTGGAATCGAAATCTATATTAAAATCGCCTACTAAAGCTGTTTTAGAATCGCCACAAGTTTATCGCAATCCATCAATGTACCGTATTTGTCTTCTTTGTTCCATTTAAACACTTCTTCTAATTGAAAACTATATTAAAACCGCCTACTAAAAATGTTTTACAATCATAGTCAGGCATATTCTAACTGCACTTCTCCTCTGTAATAAATTGTAGCGTTTTCCAGTTCCTCAACAAATATGGAAAATATGATCAAGATAGGTACAAAAATAATAAAAAAAATTGTAATTTGAATTTAACAACACTATAGGAAACATTAAAAAGGGTCTTTGTATGGAAAATTCCAAGTTATAAGATGTTTTAAGTAAAATAATGTTTTCATTTATATAACTGTAGAATGTTCATATAAATACTTCATAAATTTCTTCAGTAATAGAACAGAATTGTAAACGAGATTTTTTTTTCGGCTTAACTTGCGAGTCATATTGCTATTAGTCTAATTTTGCATAAACTGTTTTATTTGCGAAAATGTATGAATATAATATTTCTTACAAATTTTAATTTTAAAAATATGTGTCTTACAACTGAATTTTATTTAAATAAAGAATTTAAAAAAAATTTAATGTAATAATTATTATGTCACATTATGTATATACATTGTGACAAATCGTACGAGACAAAGCCATTTAAATATCCATTTAAATTGCAAAATTTTGTCGAAACGTTTGAGCTTTCTGAACCTGTGTGACTCTGGCTGTCGTTTGTCAAAGCAAATTCCTCCCCGATGTGTGACACTTGTAAAAGATGAATCACTGCAGCTTGACCACCGGCATGCACGTGCAGTCTCAGGTGATATTGACCCGATAAACACCCTAAGAGAAGTTGAATGAATTTACATTTTCGCATCGACTAGCAGATGTAAGCTAGTATTGATCCTTTTATAGTTTATGAACGCCCGCCGCACATCTAAACGAGTTTATCGGAACGTCGATTATGGCCATTTAGCATGTCTGAATATATTATACAAAATTCGTGGGATATCTGTCTAGCATGCGGCCTACACGTATGAATAATACATTAACCCTTTGAGGCGCAACTCTTTCCCAATACTGAAAAAAGGGCAGCCGTTGCCATCGCTCGACTGAACGACCCGCAAGAGGACGGACGATCGAAACGTTCATCGCGTGCCACAGATCGGGAGACCCTTTTTTGACGATAGCTGGCTGTGCCGCACAGCCAGCTATCGTCAAAAAAAGAGTCTCTCGACCTGTGGCACGCGATGAACGTTTCGATCGTCCGCCCTCTTGCTAGTAGTTAAGTCGAGCAATGGCAACGGCTGCCCTTTTTTTAGCATGGGGCAATCTATCCAGCTGTTCTCGCATTCTTCCATTTTTCAACAGATGTCAGTGCTGTTAAAAAATAATCTTTTGACGGGAAGTGACGTGCTAAAACGTAAAGGATTCTCGTGGAGCTACGTCACCCGCAACTATTTTTATAGAAATCCAATCTATTCTTAGTGACTGACAACAGTCAAAACGTCGAAGTTGGGTGTTCCCAGTGCGGGAACACTGCGCGTTAAAGGGTTAAACACTGCACGTGTAGGGTTGTGTTCACGCCCGGAGTGGCCAGGTTGGATGGTCGCAAATTATCGAGGGCCCCGGCCCAAGGGGCGTCGGAGAGGACGCCAGAAATGGATATACTACAATAAGGTCACGCCAGCTGCAACCCCAGACTTACCCAGCCGCAATAAGAGTAATTTGATTCTTTATTTCCTGCAATTTTACGGCTTTATGCAGTGGCTCAGCGGAGGACCCCAGAAACCCTGACACTCGAGAGGGCCCCTGAAAAGTCAGGGCCCCCAAAATCTTTAAAATAGTTAAATGTGGTTTTTAGGCATGTAAGCCTCATTTCCAAATATTACATAATTTAATATTCTATTCCCTGTAATTCCCCAGTAAGGGGCCCCTTTTCAATCTCTAGCCGAGGGCCCCAGTCCGGGCTTGGTTGCCTTATGCAGGGTTGTCCTAAAGTATGTGAAGAAATTTTAAATGGCGGTAGGCGGAAAGAAGACGATTTTTTTTTTTTTTTAGGCTGTTAGGTGTGTGCGTTATGGCAAGCCTACACGAGAGGCATCTGCCTATGGGGGTCGCCTTTTCGGGGGACTTTTAAAGGGGTTCTAACGCGTATTCACGTTCTATCTGGAGAAAACCGACGAAAACTCCGATCGACAGCCGCGTGCAGGGTTTGAACGCGAGACCTTCACGCTCGAGTCCAAGACAATTTGGACTTACAAGGAAAGACAGGGTCGCAAATGTCATCAAGATGCACATGCAACTAATCCCTTTCGAAGAATTATGAACTCCGATTGAATAAGACTGAACAGGGTAGATGGCTAAAGTGTAGAGCTCCATTGTTCTGGCCTACCGCACGGCTGTCGATTGAACCGGTTTGGAATTTCGGGCTGTTGTCTCCAAACGTAGAGTGAGTACTCGCTGGAACACCTTAAAATGCCCTTCAACTGAGTCACTTTGTTCTAGGCAGATAATCCGTGTGCAGGACTGCCTTAAAACACCCTACACAAATAAGTATTGAAGTACTGAAGTATTGAAGTAGTATTGAAAGTTAGGAATATGGTTCTTCTCAAATATCAATGGCATCATGGATTCAAAAGTATCAAATGCATTGTAAGCGAATTCTTCTTTGTATCCTATATATTAATACTTTTAAGATACAAGTATGAGTCGAAGAAGCTCTATAGGTTAAATTCTTTTCCAATGTGAAAACAACTCAAGGAGAAAAAAAAAAAAAGTCTCTTTTATAGATCTTGACCAATTTAAAATGGCTTTTATTTTTTATTTATTTTATTTTATTCTTTTTTATCACAGCAAAACGAGAGTTTAATTTTACAGTTTTCAGAAAAGGGTTTAGCCGAAAGGAGAAAAAAATGAATTTCTTTCACTTTATCCGAAAAAAATAACTTTATGAAAAGTTATTCTAACCAAAATGTTGTTTTTTATTACTCTATTCAGTTTTTCATCGTGCTGTAGTAGTTTTTTTAAGAACAACTGTTTTAGTAACACTGAAGTTAGACAGTTTTTGTGAAACGTTTAATTTTTGAGTAAGCTGCAATGCTTTGAATTTCTTTCTCTAACACAATTTAAGTAGGAATTTTATTCAAATTATAGGGTTAAGCATACTTTTGATTCGAATAGCTTTTCAACTGTGGATTTTAAGACGCATTCTATTGGAACTGAAAAGCATGTGCTTGAAGAAAAAAAATCTCTTTCAAATAATCTGAAAAAGTTAATTTAATTCTTGTACTCTAGAGTTAGAAATTGTTAAAATGGTAAATGTAGTGCGAATAAACAGTGTAAATAAAAAAAATATGGATTATTGCCATAATTAACTGTAACATTTATTTCGTACTTTCTACGTACAAATCTGACCAAAAAGTAAAATGATCTGTTTCTCGCTGTCTAAACTGATTTAGTTGCAACGAAATGCAGATATTAGTTATTTGGCCTGCGGAGTATGCATTTTAAATAAAATTGAAGCCCAGACGAGCAGAACAACTCATAAATTCGTAACAATATCCATACTGTCTCCATTTTTCAATAAATAAAGGAATATATCAATGTTTTGGACCTGGGATTAGCAGATACGTGCAGAAAGGAGACGTTTTTCGCCATTATCCCACAAAAATGGATGACTAGGGGACTTTGCGAAAATCTTTTCATAGTCGTGCAGAGAGAGTGACTCGTGTATCAATGCAATCATTGAATCCATACAAAAATTTCTCTTAAAATCATAATGAAAAGTATTATTTGAGAGATAAGGATAGGTAAGAATGATGGGTTTGGTCACACATGGGCAATTTCCGACCAGCGTGCCAGATGTGGAGCGCCACGGCTTTTTATCCGGCCCGCGGAACATACCAAAACACAGTATAAAACTCATGTAAACCATTCAAAATCTCATAAATCCCAATTATACGGCCCGCAAATTTGCTAATATCCTGAAGATTGACCTGCGACTGCGCTAACATCTAAAGTTTGAGCCGCAACTTTTTCAAAGATTGTAAAGACTTTCAAAGATTGTAGAGACGTAATTCTAAAGATGAAAAAGTTATTGCAATTGTATTTTAAATAATTTTCATTTTCAGCTAAAACTATCAGGTTAGTTCCTATGGAGTAAGCTAATTTAAATCTCCAATTGATGAATAAAAAAGTGGTTTTAATTTTAATGAATAATTTTTGCTGAAAAGGAATTAACACACCTAAAATCAACGTACAAACTATTTTGAATGGCACGTAACGTTATAATAAATTAACTATTTCATTTAACTTAATTTTGAAGCAAATGAGTCTGTTTACTAAACAATCTAACGGCTGAGAACTCTTTGAACGTAAAGCAATTAGATGTTTCTGAGGGGGGGGGGGAATCTGATTTAAGAGGCTATTACGCATTTCATGCTCATAGCTGA